>JANAVB010034748.1:10000-32397 GCA_029216955.1 Iris pallida | reverse complement strand
CATCCTAAACTCTTCAGCAAAGGGTTGAATCAAAAGGCTACATTCGATAGCGATTCAAAAAATGACGATAATGAGCGACTTCAACTACGTCATTATAGTCAACATTCTAAGAATATCATCTAAAATATGGACTATAATTTAAAATATGACCTCAACGGTGGTCGGGGAAGACGAACTCATATTCGTATACCTTTGCCAAAAGAAAAATCACTTTAATATTATAACTAACCAAAGTATGGGTTAGGCTACACCTGCCAATCTCAACCCCAGATGTTTTGAGTCTGACAAAGAAGAACGATCTAACTCTTCTGACTCTACATCATGGTATTCAGCCTTCAGCATAGGGCACGTTTATCGAGTGACTCTATCTTCCAACATGGGGACCGCTGAGTTCTTAGAAGACAATTATGACTTCACCGAGACTCCCGAAACTAAGCCCTGGGTACAAAGGATGGATACCCAATGGGAACTTCGCTTCGAGCAGCGTGAACCACCCACGGAGGATCAATTGGTCCAAATCGACATTAGAGACGAAGCTTCTCCAAGGCCAATCTTTATCAGCAAAAGTCTTCCTAAAGCAGATAAATAAGATCTGATCCAGCTCATCAAGGAATACATTAATATAGTTGCCTGGAGCTATGAAGATATGCCAGGGTTAGATCCTCAGATTGCTACCACAAACTCAACATCCTACCGAATGCTAGGCTAGTCAAATAATAACAACATCGATTCTGACCTGATATGATGGACGCTATAGAAGCTGAACTTAAGAAGCTCATCACTTACGACTTTGTCAGGGAAGAACAACATCCAGACTAGTTGGCTAATGTCGTCACAGTTATGAAAAAAATATGAAAGGTTTGAGTCTGCATCGACTTTAGAGACCTTAATGAAGCTTGTCCTAAAGATGAGTTCCCTCTTTCGATCACTGATGTCATGATCGAAAACACTTGCGAGTTTGAACGAATGTCTTTTATGGACGGGTTCTCCTGATACAATCAGATCAGGATAAACCCTCGAAGATAAAAAATAGACATCGTTCAGCACTTCACTTGGAGTTTACTGTTACACTTTTATGCCATTTGGTCTTAATAATACTGGTGCAACCTATCAGCAGGCCATGAGTACCATCTTTCATGAACATTTATTGAAGATAGTCGAATGCTAAGTTGACGATATTGCTGTCAAAAGTCGTCTAATGGAAGATCACATACAAGATTTAAGAACTATTTTGATCTAATACGCCAGCTTCGACTCAAGATGAATCCTACCAAGTCATTCCTGGGAGTCTCTAGTGGCAAATTCCTCGAATTCATTATTACCTCTAAGGTTATACACGTTAACCTCGAGAAAGTCAAAGCATTCAAGAGACGCGTCCTCTACGCAATCTAAAAGAGCAACGAGAATTCTAGGGACGACTTGCATACATCAGAGATTCATCTCAAATGTCTCTGGACGCTGCAGACCATTCACTCAATTGATGAAGAAAGGTGTGTCTTTCGTTTGGACTGATGAATACCGGCAAGCATTTGAAGACATAAAGCGATACTTGATGAACCCTCCAGTCCTAGTGCCTCTAATCACAGGAATACCCTTTCTGATGTATGTTAGAGCAATGGATCATTTCCTGGGTGCCCTATTAGCCTAAAAGAATAAGGAAGGCCATGAGCTAGTGATTTATTATCTTAGTCGTACAATGATCGGTGCTGAACATAGATATAGCCCAGTGAAAAAAGAATATCTAGCCTTGATGTTCGTCGTCCATAAAATATGGCACTATATCACAATCTAAACCATTCATGTCATCTCCCAAGTCAACCCCCTCCGGATCTTGATAAAGAAGCCCAATACACTCAATTCCAGATTCGCTACATAGGCTATATTGCTAGCACAATATGATATGGTCTTAAGGGGCAAGCCCTGACTGACTTCTTGGCTGCTCATCCAATTCCTGAAATATCTAAACTCTATGACAAAATTCCTGATGAAACTCTGGAACCTAACATAATTTCAGAAGAAATCCTTGTTGACGTCAATTCTTTGATGGTGCATCCCGAATCGGACCCAATGGCACTATCGTCACTGCAGTTGGAATCGTTCTTGTATCTCCCAAAGGATTCGCCATTCAAACAGCCTATTCCCTGGACGAGCCATGCTCTAATAATATTGCTGAATACAATGCTCTACTCATCGATCTCCAATTGGCTAAACAGTTGGATATCGAGTACCTTGAAGTATACGGAGACTCTAAACTAATTATCAATCAGGTTAGAGCCACGTATGAAGTTCGGCATCAAGATCTCATTCTATACCATGAAGCAGCAGTCAAACTGTCTATATCGTTCAAAGGTTCTTTATTGAACATATACGTCGAG
Organism: Iris pallida; assembly: GCA_029216955.1. Lineage (NCBI taxonomy): Eukaryota > Viridiplantae > Streptophyta > Magnoliopsida > Asparagales > Iridaceae > Iris > Iris pallida. The sequence goes on along the minus strand of JANAVB010034748.1, from coordinate 30,022 downwards.
CATGCAATACAGAAGATGATGCACTCGCTAATCTAGCATCAGTATTAGCGATTCCTGTGAAAAGGCAATGGATGATTGTCATCACTAACATAAAATTTTATGTCGAGAATAATTTGTACCTTGAATACAATAATTCAGTCGAGATTTGTACTATGAGTGAAGACTGGAGGGCTCCTTTTATCGACTTTGCGGTATATGACATCTTACCTGAAGATCGGCGATCACTCTGATTCTACTACAATCACACCTCCAAAACACTCTATCGATGATTATTTGATAGTATGCTTCTACGCTATCTTGCGGGAGATGAAGTAAAGCGGATACTACGTGAAGCTCATGATGGTGTCTGTGGTGCACATCAATCTAGTCTTAAGCTACATGATCGGATCCGACGCATGGGATATTATTGACCTACCATGGTGTCAGATGCCATTGAATATTCAAGAAAATTTTGAGCATGTCAAATCCATACAGATTTCATCCATCAACAATCAGAGTTCTTATATCCTACTGCAGCATCATGTCCCTTTGAAGCTTCGGGCATGGATGTTATCGACCCTATTAATCCACCTTATCTCGAGGACATCGGTTTATATTAGCTATAACCGATTACTTCTCAAAGTGGGTAGAAGCTATACCCTTAGCTGAAGTCAAGACAAGCAGTGTCATTAACTTCATCAAACACTATTGATCTATAGATTCGGCGTTCCTCGGAGAATCATCCATGACAACGGACATAAATTCGTTTCTCAGAAGTTCACTCGATTCTGTGATGACAATCGAACCAACAATATTGCTTCAACATACAATCCCACAACTAATGGTGGCAGAATCATTCAACAAAATGATCACCAAGCTTCTCAAGAAGTTCATTTCTACTAATAAACAAAACTAGAGCGAAAAGCTTGGAGAATATCTATCACTACAACAAAAAGGCCTATTAATAACGCTCGATAAGACGTATTGATGACACCTGATACCTAAGCGTTATCAAAGTTCGAAATACCTTTTTTCTATGACGGTTTGGGCTAATTCTGGGCTTTTTATAATATTATAAAATAAAGCATAATTAATATTTTAGAGCGGTGGCAAACTTGTAATATTTTGTAAACTTATTAATATTAAGCGTTCGAAATACCTTCTTCTCCTTCCATTTCCCCTCTCCTCCTCCTCTTCCTCTTCCTCCGCTCCTATGCTCAGAATTAGTGTTCGGTCCAGCGTCCAGGCCTAGGGTTAGGTTTAGGGTTTCTCCACTGATCCATCTGTCTGATCTCCTCCTCCATGGACTCCGGTGGGGCCTCCGACGCCCTCTTCTCCGTCGACCCCCTCGAGCGCAACGCCTCCAGGTGGAGCGGCACCATCACCTTCATGACCTCCGACAACGACGTCATCGTCCTCGGCACCAGCAAGGGCTGGATCATCCGCTACGACTTCAGCCTCGGCGGCTCCTTCAGTCCGTCCCAAATCTAACCCTAATTTCCTACCCCTCCCTCCCCCCATTAATTTTTCCTCTTCCCTATTTTTAATCTCTTCGATCCGATGATCGCAGATCTCGACTGCTCCGACGGTTGAGGCGGCGACTAGCCGGTCCGCCGATGTGCGAAAGGATACTGACTTCGATGCCCGTGTGTACGGCAGAGCCAAAGCGGTTCTGTCTCTTCGGAGTCAACCTCGACTGTTCTAAACAAAACGAAGACTACCGACAGAAGGATCAGAGCACGGTGAGTTCCAGTCCCCTTCCGTCGCCTTCGCCTCTTCAGTGGGGTCTATCGCCTACGCCTGCAGCGCCCAGCCGGACCGAGTTGTCGCAAATGCCGCCAGCGATGGATCAGGAATAATGAGCAACGAGATGAACAAGGTTAGTTTCAGCTAGGCTTTTTTTCTTTCAAAATTTCTTCCAAACCCTTTGGAACATAATTTGAGTGTTATGTGGAATGATTATATTGGTTAACTAAGAGGTGTTTAAAGAAAACTGAAGAGAAGGCATCAGTGCATCTTAGTATTTAATTTGCATCTTAAAATTCCAATTACTTGAAGGTGAATGAACATAAAAATACATATATTGATAGATATATAGCTACTTATGTTTTGATAATTGTACGTAGCTTAAAGAGACTTGATATGTATAACTATTTTTTTCCCCTTCTATAGCCTATACTTATCTTTGTATTGTTTTTCCTTGGCTAATTTACAGAATTCAGAGGTAGGTTCAAAATGCAGTTGTACAGTACATATTGTTACCTTAAGGGACAGGTTGTAAGCAGACCTATTTTTTGCTTCTGTAAAATTATGTATGAGCAACTAAATGGCATTGAAAGTCATTTTGCTTTAATAAACTTCTTGTGTACAGAACTGCAAGCAAAACATCAAATTCCAGTTTGTGCTACTTTACAACTAAAAATTCGAGTTTTCGCTGACTCGATTTCTCAACTGAGGAAGCATGAACTAGTAACAGTGAATAGTTGTTGATTATCATATTTTTTAATTTTAATCTTTTTTATCGACACCTGGTCATTGTAATGCTAATGTAAACTTTCTATTTGTTTGTGCAGAGACACATTGGAATGCTCAGCTTAAGGAATTGAATGCAATTATCAAGGATCTTCACAGAGTGTTTATCTTTGCAGGAGAGATTGAGCAAGGGAAGAGACGAGAAATTGGTGTGTTTATATTTCAATTGCGAGTACTTCCTCTGTTGTCTTTTTATGGTTCTAAGTGGTATCTGGACACAAAAAGAAGAAAAGAAGCCAGGTTGCAAGTCTTTCGAGGAAGAAGCAGAGACTAGGGCTACATCTGAAAACTTACGTGCTTCTTTGTCAGAAGATCTTGAAATTAAGGATCACTCAAGAGTTATAACAAAGCAATCATCAGGTGATGAATCATTTCTTAAATAACTTGAATGCTGATTAAAGATTTTGTATTGACTTTGATTCATTTATATGACAATGCTAGATTAAAGCGTTGCAAGAAACAAATTGGAGGTTGCAATAGTACAATACTAGTTTGCAGCAATACAATAGCAATCTTCAGGCTGATGCTGTTAAAAATAGAGAAACCATCCCAAGGCTGCAGAAGGAGAAAGTGCTATGATGGAAACGCTCACTGGGTTGAGGAACCATGCTAACTTGCTAAAAAATCAGCTAGATTCTTCCAGGGTAAGTATAGATTTGATGCCCATGTCAGCTTATTTTATTGAACTGTCCCATGCTATTTTGCATGTGGGATAGAGATATTTTCAAAATAGGTACAAGGTAGTCACGTACGTTGTACCAATGTGGAAACAGATAAGTTACAAACACGATAAGGATGCAAATCCTCTATGGTGTTTTGTGATGGTGTTCTTATTTAGTACTCTGTAATAAATTCTACGATCTCAATTCTCATCTAGAACATCAGAATTATTGGTACATTTATATGCATGAATGTTTATTTCTTTATACCAGCTATTCATTATTTGGTGGTGCATATATAGAGGCCAATTTGCTCTAATTAAATTAATTTGGTCCCATTAATGATGTTCTTGAACCATTGAACACATGAAACATAATTATCTATAAAATGTACCTTTATATTGTGGTTGTTGCTGGGATGCAGGATAACTGTTCTGTTGCTAGCTTCTTTTCCCAACTATACCTTTATATTGTGTTTGTTTTGATAGACGGTAAAGAAAATCGAAACGTCCTCATTCCTCCAGGATACTGTTCTATTTCTTCCCTTTTAAAGGCATTGGCGTCGTTGGAATTGGTTTTTTTCTTGCAAAATCTCTGCAATAGTTTTTTATAGTTTCTATATAATGTTATGATTGTTCCTATTTTAATGAAAACTCTTTTCTAATGGATTATTCTGTCAAGCTTGCTCCAGATATGGGACAAATACCTGATCCCTATCATGACCTAGTTTGTTTTACTCCTTTCTCTTGATATTTCATGATTATATTTGATTTTTAGGCCTGACAATTATTGGACTAATTTGGTTGTCTTCTTTTTCTCAGGATTTCATTCGTGTTTCGGCTGTCGTTGATCTTTCATGATTATTGGTTATGTGGCCAAGTTTTGATGTGGAAAATTTTGGTAGTTGTAAATATATATATGTATTTGGATATTCTATTTTGAGAATGTAATGAAGATGTTGATATGCACTCTATTTTGAGAAATGTAATAAAGATGGTGATATATAATGTTAAGTTTTTGGAATGTAATATATAATGTGCAGTATAGAGCGTTATAAATATGCTAATTTGAATAGTATAAAGTGTTATAAATGTGCTGCATTGAGCCTATACATATTATCTATTCATAACGTTTTACAAAAGTCCTGAATTGTGCACTATATATTAAATATTTATAACATTTTTATAGAAACTATTCATGACGGTTTTTTTATAACGCTTTTAAAAAATATTTATAACACCCGTTTTCATAATGGTTGCTTTAAAAAAAGCGTCATGGTTTGTCATTAATAACACTTTTTAGCCGTCATTAAAAGGCTTTTTTGTTATAGTGTATATGGGCCTACCGTACTACTATACACACTCCGACTGACTGTACACCTCTCTTTGTTGTATGGATGTGATTTGTCCTACCAATTCAAATCCTATCACTGAGAATAGCCACTTTCAATGAGCTTACAACAAAAAATAATGATCGACTTCGACTTCAGGAGCTTGAAGCACTTGACGAGAAGCAGCTACTAGCTCAACAACACATCGAGCTATATCAAGCCTGTATCTCAAAAGCCTTCAACCGTAAAGACAAAGTATGATCATTTCAAAAAGGCGAGCTAGTCCTTACTGTCAGTCTATGAGTATGGCACACATAAGCAAAGGCAAGTTTGAACCAAAGTGGGAAGGTCCATATGTTGTAAGCAAAGTTTTCTCTAACGGAGCTTATCAACTAACTGGGATAGACGGTCGAATCGTTGTGATGCCTATCAACGACAAATTCTTGATGAAATATCATGTTTGAAAATGTATACTATATATCTACTTTAAATCATTCAAAATCTCCAGCAGAGTTTCCATTTTGTTTTGTAAAAACAAAAGTTTGATTACAAACTGAGAATATACAAAAGTATAATTGATTTCTGAGAAAGTACAACTATAGGACTAATGATCATAATCTCCTGAGCACTTGCTACAGCACTCTCCAAAGGCTTTCTTCTTCGACATCGCATCGTCCAAGGAATAAAGTGATTGTCTTCTGATCAGATTTCTACCATTGTACTTCTCCAAAATTTAATTGCACACTTGTAACTTTCTCAGTTTGTAATCAAACTTTTGTTTTTGCACACAGTCGAAAAGAATGGAATTTGGATGAGATTTGGGTACGGTTGTCGCGTCGGCTTGGAGAACGGCGGAGCGCCAGGTTATCTCTCATCTCCTCTCTAGTTGTGTTGGTTTTGGAGGGGGGAGTCGGTGGTTGCCTGGTGGGGGAGCGGTGATGAATGTGGTGGTGGCCGCTGCTAAAGAGGGGCAGCTTGGTCGAATGACGTCGGTGGTGGCATGGGTCCTTGGCCACGGTGGTCAGAGCCACGGTGGTGTGGCGATGGCTACAATGGTGGTAGTGTTGTAATATCATGGTGGTGGTTCTGATGGCGATGGCGATTATAACCGGAGTTGGCTGGAGGTGTAGAGGAGCTGTGGAGTCGGGGATGGTGATGATGGCGACGCAGCTGTTGGGTTGAAGGGACTGAGGGTGGATGGCCTAGTGATGGTGCTCCGGGTGGTGATTAGGGCAATGTTGGCGGTGTTGGTTGTCGGCCAAGGCCGTGGTCGGGATACTATGGCGGGTGGTTGGGATGTTGGCAAAATGTAGCGGCTGTGGAATTGGGCTGTAGGAATTTCTAGGGATTTGGGATTAGGTTTCCTAGTAACATTATGAGAGGGTCTATTTATAGGGTAGGTTGTAGAAACCCGAAAGAAAATGTATATGTAATAGAATTAGGAATTTAGTGAAAAAAACTAACATACTAACCCACAATAACAACTAACAATTTGTATTCGGTAATTAAGTTAATTACTACTAAATATTTATTAGCTATTTATAATAGATATTACCACTAATTAATTTGTGAGCTAATTACAAATTAGCTAAGATTTCTAATTACATAAATAATACTAATTATTCTATATATATATATATATATATATATATATATATATATATATATATACTGCTTCAGCGTATAACTCCTTCTTTGCCTCATGCCCAATAGCGGGGCCCCTACTGCAGCGTATTTCTCTTCCATGCCCAATGGTGGGGGCCCCCTACCGCAGCGTATAACTCTTCCATGCCCTATGGTGGGGCCCCCTATCATAGTTGATCATGAGCCAGGTTCTTCCCGTGGCATTTACGCTCAACCCTCCTGTGGGGTCCGTCCCATCAATGATGTTTACGCTCCCTATTCCTCCAATGGTTTTTTCGAGCCTGGAGTTTTGTACGCGTACCCAGTCAGGCGGGCCAGTTCCTTCAATGGAACTTCCGCACCCTGTTCCCTGGCGGACCACCCCCCTTACCCGTCTTCCAAGCTTAGCACTCCCTCTACGCCAATCTTTACCCCACCCATCCATTGCGCTTTACGCCCCATCCCCTTACACTGAACCAATCCCCGCCCCTTCTCCTGTGCCTTACGCCACCTCATCTCTCTCCTTCCCATTCAACCCTCCCAGGACCTCACCCTCTCCATCCCTCAAACCTCCTGCCCCTGGAGTCCCAACCCCTGGCTCCCCCTTCGAGGCCCACGGCCTCCCTCCTGTGATTCCTATTTCTCCGGCCGAAACTCCCGAACTCCCTTCTGTATCTTCTATTATTCCTCCCACCGCTTCATCGGTGCCAGTGGGAGGCCTCCCGGATCGCTCGTCCGAACCAGGGGATCCCGCTGGGGAAGCCCCGGTTGCTCATCCGCCCCTCCGCGTGAGCCCCATCTAAATTTTTCCTTTTCTTATGCTTATTTAATTATTTATGTTATTTATCATTAATGAATTGTCTAGTTCATGGTTCACATTAAACCATTATACCTAAGTATATATCTAAATATTCAGTATAAAGCTTTTCCTTGCAAAACCAACACTACCAGGGACTCTAGTGTAAAGTTTGAATTCAAAATCACTAATACGAGGGGAGGGTCTGCACTCCTGACTCAATTCAAATATTGACTGTTTTTAAACATCAGATGATAAGCTTGAATCTAATTCAAACAAAACCTGAAATCTCTCGAATCCTTCTCTTGATCACATCCCCTTCGCATATATACGCAAACAATGATCCAACTGTGTTCCCTTACAAACCCTAGCAAACCACCCTAATCCAGGCATCAGGAGATCGGCAGAGAGTAGGAGTTTTGGTGTTGCAATAGGTACTTCCTTTCCCTCTCAAGCAATGAATACTCTGATCTTGCATAGAAGGGTAGGTGTTTGATATTTTTCCCCATTAGATGCACAGACTGTTAGGGGACACCTCTATGACCGAGACACATGTAGCCTAGTAGCAATACCTATACAGTTGTGGTACATGAGTCTAGGAGATATAGCTTGTACTTGGTGTTTGGTGAAATATTCAATCACATAGGCGTAATGTCCTATGCTTGTACCAGCTTCATGATACACTCAGCTAATATTCAAAGAATGTAACCTTGTATATACATGGCAGATATCAAGGGATTTTCTACCATACCAATGTAGGTAACTGAGCTTCCTGGTAACCAGGATGCAAGGACACGTTGGGGATGTCAAGTTCATATCACCTTAGACCATCTAGTACACCAGTCTAACAAAATCTTAAGGAAAGGGGTAAACATCTAACAGGTAATTCCCTCCCTCTCACAACCATGTCCTGTGATTCCTTAATTAGGAGTCGAAATTATCATACTCCCATTTGAGGATAGATATTGTTATAAATCCTAAGGGAATCTTGGATGATAGATGGCAGTACTTGAGTATGCTCGGGTTTGAACACCAAGGCCAGGTTTAAATGATCAGTCACTACAGACCTGGTCCCAAACTTCCACCAAGAACCATGACATGTACAAACCAGGTTAACTGGAAACACTTACCCAGGCAGGCCAATGTCTATGGGTATTCCAATCTGTTACACAAGGAGGCTGTAGATGAGATGGTAATACCTGACCCTTACCTCTGAAACAGGGAGGCAAGCCAAGGCTATAGGATTGTTCCCAGCATGATAGCAGGGGATCCCATAACAGATGATTCAATATCTGGGAGAATAGACAGGGTATTTTTAACTTGGTGACTGATTCACCAGTTAAGAGAGCAGGAATCTAAGGAAAGTCCAGCCAGGAAGTTATGGTACAATATTACTGTAGCATGACAGATATCAGGGTCATTTGACTCCTGATACATCACATGTTGACAATACCAGACTTGATCCTGCTGCAAACTGTAGCAAGAAATATGTACCCATGGGGACAGGCCTGACAGGGCTCTCCCAAGCCTAAAAAACTGGGTTATCAATAACTCAGGATTTCCTGAGAATTGGCTGTGGTACACTAGTCAGTTAGCCACCTGGTATCAGGAAATAGGTTGCCAGGATACTTTGAAGGGTAGGTTTAGAGTCAGTCGACCCTAGTGCACCCCTTTGGGATAGTACTCGACTGACCAGGCTGGGATATGAACTGCTGTATCCTTTGAAGGGTGTAGGATATGAACTCCTGTAGGATATGAACTCCTAGTGCACCCCTTTGAAGGGTATAGGATATGAACTCTGTATCCTTGAACTGCCATACAGGCTTGTGGGTTCAAATTGGCACGGTGATGTTTGATTTGTCCCTTATCATAGGGATATGGTTAATTCAGAGGAGTAGTGCAAGTGTTTCATGACTAGGAGATAAAACCCTGGCCAGCAGGGTGGTGTTTCTAGTAAGGAGGTTTTGAACTTGAACCTACAGGTAGATCTAAATATGGCAGTTAGACTCAGAGCAGTCCAAATTACTGCTTGTACTAGTAGTGTACCTTATTCTCAACCCTGTTAGTGTGGACCTGAGGGTATGACACTGGTGAGAGTATTGCTGAATATAACCATTGCTGTATTCAATATCAGGTCAACTGAAAACAGCATGGATACAGGTACACAATACCTGATGTACCATGGATGACCTGATGGAGTACTAGTGTTAGAGATTTCAACCTAAGGGAAAAAGGGTGACCTAGGCCATGCATTAGGATAATAGAATAATTGTTGATTTTTACACATTCAATATTGTATGTTGATCCTTATGAATTATTAAATAGGTCATTTGGGCTCAGACTTAGCATTGGATCTATTACAGCAGTTCGGGACCTCAGGCGAGTACAGTTTGTTGTCTGTTTTCAATATTGAATTTCACTATATCTCATTGATTGGTCATTAATTATGTGAATTTTATTTTATTATAAAATATTGATCGGAAACATGAAATACCAAAGATATGTGATCCGACCATAGATAGTGCTTATTTTCTGCAAGTAGACATTGTAGACAGTGCTTATTTTCTGCAAGTAGACATCGTAGACAGTGCTTATTTTCTGCAAGTAGACATAATAGACAGTGCTTATTTTTCTGCAAGTAGACATTGTAGACAGTGCTTATTTTCATACAAGTAGACCTCGTAGACCGCGGTGTAGTATCCCAGACCGATCACATATCAAAGGTATTTCTAACAGTTGGAAAGGTATTTGTCCACTTTATTTTACTATCTTTTCTCACGGTTTTATTATTTATTTTCAAAACTCATGATTGATGTCTAACCTTTGTTTATAGTCACTTTCATATATTGGAACTGCATTCAATGAATTGATCCTGACTGGGTAACCAAACAATTTTAGGTGATTGCGAGGAGGTCGAGTGCCCTGACCAGTATGGCCCATACATGGAAGATTTAGTTGAGACAATTTTGCTTATCAGGAGGAGTATGCAGCGTCTGACCCTTCTGCGTTTGCTTAGTTTTATTTTAGTTAGAGCTGAGACTTGTATTGGATTTTGAGTTGATGTTGAGACTTGTAGTGGAGATATCATTTTATTTTATTATCATACATTTCCTTTGAGATGGATATTATTTCACATTCTAGTTATTGAGCTGTGACTTTGAGTTGTGGTTGTCCCATGTGAGAATTATATTATTGCGTGGTTGTTATCATATTGTTACAGCGTTCTACCGCCGACTCTGCGGCAAAGGCTGGGCATATACACAGTTCATGCCCAAATATTGGGTGCAGGTCGTGACACATTTTTATGGTGGCCCAAGCAGGTCGATGTTTGCAAGGCCAACGAAATTGTGGTAGTACTTAAGTTAGTCGTACTACTGCGGGCCTGTGATTAGGACTAGGAATAAGGACCTAAGGACTATCTCCATGGTATGAAATTTGCATCATTGAATTCTATATTCGATTTCAAGTACCTTTATGCATCCTGTTTGAATCGTTCTATCGTCTAATGAATTTTCTTGTTTTCAGCCAATGGACTCGCAAGACAGGAACAACGTCGTACTGAATACGCCACCGGCAGCTGGCAAATTTTTCACCTAGAGACCCTCCGACTTAGGGAGGCCAGCTTACTCACCAGGGCGGACCGGCTCAGCCACGGTTCTCGAGGTTTCGTAGGGACGACATTCCACCTCCACCACAGTTCCCTCCGCAGACGCCAGCACCAGTACCATTCCTCCACCAGCACCAGCAGTTTATCCACCACCTACGATGCATCCAGCACCAGCCATATATTCGTACCTATGATGCAGCTGGCTCCCTATATGTACCCAGCACCAGCCATGCATCCAGCTCCAGCGATGTACCCAGCACCTACTATACATCCCGTGCCAGCGATGTACCCGGCGCCTGCACTGCCTCCGCCACAGCACTGGACAATGTCACACTCCTCGGATCATCCAGCAGCAGGCCAACATGTTTCACGACACTCTGAGAGAGGTACTTCAGATTCGAGATGCTCTCCGACAGCAACCGGGAATCCCAAGCACTTCATGGACTTTAGGCCCATGCCGTTCTATGGGACAGAGGGGATCGTCTACGCTGACGAATGGCTGGAGAACGTGGAGAGGTATCTGAAGATGGCCCGAGTCCCAGAAGATCTGTTGATAGAGTCAGTCAGTGGACAGCTTTTCGATCATGCGGACATGGTACCAAGGCTAGCCCCACTTTTCTGCTCCAGACGTAACTTGGAGGAGTTCAAGCTGTTCAAGAAGAAGTTCTATCCATATGTGGCACGAGAGGCGCTAGTGAGCCAGTTCGAGCATCTGGAACAAAGCAACCATACCGTCGATGAGTATACAGCAGAGTTTTCTTGCCTCATTCGCTTTGCGGAGAACTTGGTCAGCACCCCGGAAGATAAGGGTGACGGTTCAGGAAGGGACTGTCACACGAGATTCGCTTAGCTATTGCCACCAGCCGAGCTACTACCTATGAGGAGATTCTAGAGGTCGCCTAAGCCGTGGAAGAAGAACTGAATTACAGACCGAAGAGGAGCCGAGAGACTTTTGGAGGAAACAACAACCAATCAGCCCCGGCGAAGCGTCCAATTCCACGAAGACCTTTCAGCATCATCAGCAGCAGTTCCAGTCTGCTGGCAAAACTCAGCATACCAGCAGAATCGAGTTCCAGCCCGAGCCCAGACTCAACAGCCGCAGAGACCGCAACAGCAGGTTCCGCGAAGGAGCGGACACATTTGGGACGACTGTCGAAAGAGACTCGGAGCATGCTTATATTGTGGATCTCCATCGCATCAGTTGAAAGAATGATTACTAGTCCCTAAATGGACAGGACACGAGACGGTACCAGCGCAGAGAGGACCAGCAGCACCTCAGCCACGAGGTCCCCCACTACCCACTCAGCAGCAGCATTTTGCTCAACACCGGCAGAGAGGCGCACCCCAGCAGGGCCGAGCTTTTGCCATGGCCGTTGAGGAGCCAGAGCCTACCCAGACGTGATAGCAGGTTCCATACTTCTTGATTCTATTTTCGCTGTAGCCTTGTTTGATTCCGGTGCATCCCATAGTTTTATCTCTGTAGCTTTTGTATTCAAGCATAGTATAGCGTCTGTATCCTTGGGCGGTAGTTGCAAAATTATGACAGACGGAGGCATTATCCTAGTCAAGGATATTTGTATGAGCGGTGCATCACCTTGGGAGGTAGGGAGTTGCGCGCCAACTTACTCGTAACGCCACTACCGAGTTTCGACATCATTCTCGGCATGGATTGGTTGAGTAAGAATTTTGCCAGTATAGACTGCCACCGGGGATGTGTTGTATTCAGTCCTCCGGGAGTACCGACATTCGAGTTCGCGAGAGGAGCAGTCGAGCAGCAGCACGGAGCTATTTGTGGATCTATGATCGAGGGAAGGAGATCCCACATCCCATCATTACGGAGTTCATGGACGTTTTTTTCTCGAAGACTTACCAGGATTGCCGCCAACAGAGACATCGAGTTTGCTATTGATCTAGTGCCAGGCGCAGAACCGACGGCTCAACCGGTATATCGGATCAACAACAAGAGGCTGAAGAATTGAAGAAGCAGATAGACGAATTGCTAGAAAAAGGGTTCATCAGAGAGAGTTCGTCGCTATGGGGCTCCCCTGTCCTTTTTGTGCCGAAGAAGGACGGTACCGTGCGAATGTGCATCGACTACCGAACCTTGAACAATCTTACTATCAAGAACAAGTATCCGCTGCCGAGGATAGATGATCTCTTGATCAGTTGACGGCGCACGGGTATTCTCAAAGATAGATTTGAGGTCGGGGTATCATCAGTTGAAAGTAAAGAAAGAAGATATACCGAAGACTGCCTTTCGGACCAAGTATGGATATGAGTTCATGGTGATGCCGTTCGGGTTGACTAATGCCCCGGTAGTCTTCATGAACTTGATGAACAAGGTATTCCATCCATACCTTGACAAGTTTGTAGTGGTATTTATCGATGACATACACATCTATTCGAAAACACCAGAGGAGCACGAGGAACATCTGAGATGTGCTAGAGACACTCAGGAATGAGAAGCTCTATGGAAAGCTCTCGAAATATGAGTTCTTCTTGGACAAGATGGAGTTCCTTGGTCATGTGGTGACTGGCGATGGTATATCTGTCGATCCGAAGAAGGTGACAGCAGTGGAAGCATGGTCTACTCCGACTATAGTGGCAGAGATACGAAGCTTCTTGGGGCTAGCAGGGTATTATCGGAAGTTCGTGCAGGACTTGCTAGGATTGCAGAGCCGCTTACTAGGCTCACAAGGAAGGATGTGGAGTTCGTGTGGACGGAGGATTGCCAGGCTGTGTTCAATGAGTTGAAGAAGAGACTGACGACAGCCCCTATCTTGGCTTTGCCTTCGGGATCGGGAGGTTTCACCATTTATAGTGATGCCTCGGGCAAAGGACTGGGCTGTGTCCTAGAGCAGAATAAGAGAGTAATAGCCTATGCGTCTCGACAATTGAGACTGCATGAGAAGAATTATCCCACACACGACCTGGAGTTGGCAGCCGTAATCTTCGTCTTGAAGCTGTGGTGACATTATTTGTACGGAGAGCGATGGAAATCTTTACTGACCATAAAATCTTGAAGTACGTCTTAACGCAAAAGGAGTTGAACATGCGGCAGCACGGATGGCTTAAGCTGATGAGTGACTACGATATCTTTCTACAATATCATCCGAGAAAAGCCAACGTTGTTGCAGATGCCTTGAGCAGATATCCCGTAGCAATGTGCTTGACCCGAGATCGTCACTTATTAGCGGATTTGGAGAGTTTGGGCATCCAGATGTCATCCCAGGAGCCAAGATGCAGATGATGGGCATACAGATTCAGTGAGGACTGATGGACAGGATTAGGAGGTACAGCACCAGGATGAGCAGCTGAAGAGCATCATAGTACAAGCATGAGCAGGTTTGCTCGACGACTTCATTATTGTAGAGGATGGTTCATTGCGGCACGGGACGAGACTTTGTGTACCTAGTGGGAGTTGAGAGAGGAAGTTATTCAGGAGGCACACCGTTCCCAGTATTCTCTACATCCAGGAGCCAATAAGATGTACAAGGACCTGAGAAACCACGTATGGTGGTATGGTATGAAATGGAAAGTGCTCATTTCGTTTCTAGGTGCCTCGTATGTCAGCAGGTCAAAGCCGAGAGGCAGAGACCAGGAGGATTGTTGCAGCCGCTACCGATACCCGAGTGGAAGTGGGAACACATCACTATGGATTTCGTTTTCGGTCTTCCACGGTCATCGGGTGGAAAGGATACGATTTGGGTCATCGTTGACAGGTTGACCAAATCGGCCTACTTTATTCCATTTAAAGTGGGGTTATCTACAGAGAAGCTGGCAGAGCTTTATGTGAAGCAGATAGTCCGATTGTACGGAGTTCCAGTGAGTATCGTGTCGAAACGTGAAGCAGGTTCACCTCTCATTTTTGGAGGAGCCTACAGGCTAGCTTGGGCACAGCGCTCAAGTTCAGTACTGCATATCATTCGCAGACGGATGGACAGTCAGAGCGGACCATTCAGACGCTCGAGGATATGCTGCGCACGTACGTACTAGATTTTGATGGCTCATGGGAGGACCACCTTCATCTCGTGGAGTTCTCCTACAAAACAGCTACCATGCTAGTATCGAGATGTCCCCTTTTGAAGCGTTGTATGGTCGGAGATGTCGTACCCGCTGTCTTGGAACGATGTGGGAGAGCGTGCACTGTTGGGACCGGAGATGGTAGTAGATGCTGCAGAGAAGGTCAAGATGATTAGGGAGCGACTTCGCGTGGCTCAGGACCGGCAGAAGCACTGGCTGACAGTCACCGTAGTCCGCTAGAGTTTGAGGTATAGATTTTTTTTTAAGATTTAATTGCATATGTGGTTATGAGTTTCGTGTTAACATTTTGTGCATCCAGGTCGGTGACTTGGTGTTTTAAAAATTTCTCCGACACGTGGCACGATCCGTTTCGGTAAAGGCGGTAAGCTCAGCCCACGTTTGATTGGGCCGTTTGAGATCCTTGAGAAATTGGTTATAGTAGCATACCGATTATCCTTGCCACCTACATAGAAGGAGTGCACAACGTGTTCCACGTATCCCAGCTACGACGATACGTGGCAGACCCCAGCCATGTCTTGGACCATTCAGAGATCGAGGTGGGACTGAGTCTCAGTTATCAAGAGCAGCCCGTAGAGATTTTGGATCGCAGAGAGAAGGTGCTAAGGAATCAAGTGATTCCCTTAGTTTGCGTCGCGTGGAGACACTACTCCCCAAGCGAGTCCACTTAGGAGAGGGAGGATGAGATGCACGAACGTTATCCTTACCTGTTCGAACCATGAGGTATATTTCCACCTCTTATCTATCCTAAATTTCGAGGACGAAATTAATTTAAGGGGGTTAGACTTGTGAGCCCATCTAAAATTTTCCTTTTCTTATGATTATTTAATTATTTATGTTATTTATCATTAATGAATTGTCTAGTTCATGGTTCACATTAAACCATTATACCTAAGTATATATCTAAATATTCAGTATAAAGCTTTTCCTTGTAAAACCAATACTGCCAGGGACTCTAGTGTAAAGTTTGAATTCAAAATCACTAATACGAGGGGAGGTCTGCACTCCTAACTCAATTCAAATATTGACTATTTTTAAACATCAGATGATAAGCTTGAATCTAATTCAAACAAAACCTGAAATCTCTCGAATCCTTCTCTTGATCACATCCCCTTCGCATATATAACGCAAGCAATGATCCAAATGTGTTCCCTTACAAACCCTAGCAAACACCCTAATCCAGGCATCAGGAGATCGGTAGAGAGTAGGAATTTTGGTGTTACAACAGGTACACTTCCTTTCCCTCTCAAGCAATGAATACTCTAATCTTGCATAGAAGGGTAGGTGTTTGATATTTTTTCCCATTAGATGCACAGACTGTTAAGGGACACCTCTATGACCGAGACACATGTAGCCTAGTAGCAATACCTACACAGTTGTGGTACATGAGTCTAGGAGATATAGCTTGTACTTGGTGTTTGGTGAAATATTCAATCACATAGGCGTAATGTCCTATGCTTGTACCAGCTTCATGATACACTCAGCTAATATTCAAAGGATTTAACCTTGTATATACATGGCAGATATCAAGGGATTTTCCCACCATACCAATGTAGGTAACTGAGCTTCCTGGAAACCAGGATGCAAGGACACGTTGGGGATGTCAAGTTCATATCACCTTAGACCATCTAGTACACCAGTCTAACAAAATCTTAAGGAAAGGGGTAAACATCTAACAGGTAATTCCCTCCCTCTCACAACCATGTCCTGTGATTCCTTAATTAGGAGTCGAAATTATCATACTCCCATTTGAGATAGATGTTGTTATAAATCCTAAGGGAATCTTGGATGATAGATGGCAGTACTTGAGTATGCTCGGGTTTGAACACCAAGGCCAGGTTTAAATGATCAGTCACTACAGACCTGGTCCCAAACTACCACCAGAACCATGACATGTACAAACCAAGATAACTGGAAACACTTACCCAGGCAGGCCAATGACTCATGGGTATTCCAATCCAGTTACACAAGGAGGGCTGTAGATGATATGGTAATACCTGACCTTTACCTCTGAAACAGGGAGGCAAGCCAAGGCTATAGGATTGGTCCCAGCATGATAGCAGGGGATCCCATAACAGATGATTCAATATCTGGGAGAATAGACAGGTATTTTACCTTGGTGACTGATTCACCCGTTAAGAGAGCAAGAATCTAAGGGAAGTCCAGCCAGGAAGTTATGGTACAACATTACTGTAGCATGACAGATATCAGGGTCATTTGACTCCTGATACATCACATGTTGACAATACCAGACTTGATCCTGGTGCAAACTGTAGCAAGAAATATGTACCCATGGGGACAGTGCTTATTTTCTGCAAGTAGACATCGTAGACAGTGCATATTTTTTTGCAAGTAGACATTGTAGACAGTGCTTATTTTTCATGCAAGTAGACCTCGTAGACCGTACGGTGTAGTGTCCCAGACCGATCATATATCAAAGGTATTTCTAACAGTTGGGAAGGTATTTGTCTACTTTTTTTACTGTCTTTTCTCACGGTTTTATTATTTATTTTCAAAACTCATGATTGATGTCTAACCTTTGTTTATAGTCACTTTCATATATTGGAACTGCATTCAATGAATTATACTCGTTCCATCCTGACTGGGTAACCAAACAATTTTAGGTAATTGCGAGGAGGTCGAGTGCCCTGACCAGTATGGCCCATACATGGGGGATTTAGTTGAGACAGATTTTGCTTATCAGAAAGAGTACGCAGCGTCTGACCCTGCTGCGTTTGCTTAGTTTCATTTTAGTTAGAGCTGAGACTTGTATTGGATTTTGAGTTGATGTTGAGACTTGTAGTGGAGATATCATTTCATTTTATTATCATACATTTCCTTTGAGATGGATATTATTTCACATTCTAGTTATTGAGCTGTGACTTTGAGTTGTGGTTGTCCCATGTGAGAATTATTTTATTGTGGTTGTTCATCATATTGTTACAGCGTTCTACGCCGACTCTGCGGCGTAGGCTGGGCGTGTGCACGGTTCATGCCCAAAATATTGGGTACTGGTCGTGACACTCCGCCAGGTGTTGTTGGTCCGTCTGTAGTGCCTTCCTCTGCGTCCCTTCCAGAGGGCATCCCCCAGGCAGCTTCAGCAGTCAACACCCTACGCCCCGAGCATATCCCCTCCTCGATTGCTCCCCCACCTTCAGTAGCTCACCCATGTTCCTCTCCCAGTCGGCCCCACCCACCGACCTTCGCAGCCAAGCTTCGCCCGGACCTGGCGTCATCCATGCAGCCTCTCGTCCCAGACATTGATCTTCCGGATATAGAGTACTCTTAGGAGTCCCACGTACCCTCGTTCCCATTCACCGACAAGGAGTTGTCCTACTATCGAATTTATTCCCCCACACTTTTATCCTCAAATTTTCATCAGGGTGTCCCAAGCTCCCTAGGGTGCAGGAGACGATAGCCAGCTGGAAACTCACTACGGAGTACCGTGTTGCCCCTTGATCCCAAACACATTCTTCTTCACCTCTCATCCGACTTAGACCATAAGACAGTCTGGTCCAAAAGCACATGCAGGATTGACACCCATCAGATGAAGATCATCAAGTGGTCAGCTAGCTTTAGCACTAAAGAAGACTCAACGACAGTCGCAGCCTGGATTACTCTGCCTAATCTGCCACTCATTTGCTTCGTCCCAGCGGCTCTCAGGCGTATCGCTAACTCCTTCGGCACGTATGTGGCCTCAGCCCCTGAGATCAGCAACCTCACCAAAGCCATAACGCCAAAATCTGTGTGGAACTCGACCTCACCACCGAACCACCCAAGTTTATCAACATCGAACTGGGCAAAAAAACCCACACCCAATAAATCCTCTACGACAACCACATCATGTTCTGTAACCACTGCCACTTGAGAGGCCATCTCACGAGGCACTGCCATCGACTTTATCCAGAACTAAAGAAGAAACAACCCAGAAAAGACAACGAGCCTACCGAGGAGAGGACACCCAGGCCACCTCTCCTACAACGCCTGAATTTGCACACTCGATTCGGATCTGGAGACGCCTTGACAAACAGGAACGAATCTCCCAGCACAGCATTGATCCCACTGCACCCAACCACTTACCCTAACCAACCAATTCGATGCTCTTGATTCGGAGGTCGCGGAAGACCCAGAGGAACTAGACTCTCCCAGCCGATCGCACGTTCACCGAGTTTCTTTCCAATCCGTAGGCGTAGAACCCCCACCGACTCCACCGAAGTCAATCGACAGCTCACCATCGAAGAACTCGTGGTAGAGGCACTAGCTATCCTGGGGCCAGACCTTGTTCAGAGAGGCTCCAGGTCCTTGCTACGGGTTTCTCCCTTCAGCAAACTAGTCTCCTGACAGGAAGCACCAGTGACTCCATAATCATCCCACCAGAGAATCCTATCCTGGACTCGGCCGGGGAATCGGTCAATCAGCAAAAGAGCTCGCAGGAGCAATCATGTAACGATCAACTACCCTCAACGAAGCAGAAACTCCTAACTCGAGCGAGGCCATTGCTATCCACGACCCACTGGTACTACTACCATCCAAACCAGATCCGCCGCCAAGCGGAACAAAAAACCCTCCTCAACATCCTTAATGCTTAACATCCTATCCTGGAATGTTCGTGGTATGGGGAACAAACCGACGTTAAGGAGAATTATCAATCTGCAAAAATCTACAAGATCGACATCCTCACCATTCTTGAACCCAAAATCCCCTCCAAAAGACTAAAATTCATCCAACTGCAACTGGGCCTTTCTACGGCCATAGCTGGCAGACATGATATTTGGATCCTCTGTACGAAGGACATCAAATTAGGAGTCATCCACGACTCCTGGCAAGCCCTCTCTATTGGCTCGATCACCCAAGACTTTCCAATCGCGCCATCCTTTTAGCGGTCTACGGCAGCTGCGATGTTGCGGAGAGGAAACAACTCTGGGACGACCTCCTTGACATCCATCACCTCCACACCAACTCCCCTTGGCTTTGAATAGGGGACTTCAACGCGATCACCTGCACGCGGAAAAAATAGGAGGCCGTCCCCTCCCGTTCTGACTATGCTTGACTTCAACAACTTCATCTTCAATGCCCACTTAACCACTCTTCAGTTCACTGGAAACATTCACCTGGTGCAATATGCAGGATGGCAAACATGTCAATACTCTAGGCTAGACAGATCCATCACGAACACCTTCTGGCACGGAATGAGGATCTCCACCAATCTGTCCCACCTCAATTCTACAGAATCAGACCACACTCCCCTGTTGATCGAGATCAAAAATAAGACTAACTTACCCAAAAAGAACTTCCAATTCCTTGACTTCTGGACCGGGCATCCCCGGTTTCTGGGAATCGTTACGGAAGCATGGAACCGCGAGGATTCCCCCAACCGCCTAATTCGGGTGAGCAACAAGATTAAGGCCACCTGGAAAGCATTGTCCACCTGGAGCAAGATCGCCTACGGAGATAT
>JANAVB010034748.1:0-5000 GCA_029216955.1 Iris pallida | reverse complement strand
AGGCGTACAGGGTACACGAGTGGTACAACTTACTACAGATCGTGCCTGTGCATGATATGTGCGGTTACTGCAGTTCGGAGTAGTTTTTACCCCGTCCCGAACATTGTGGAAACTTGGCAGTTGCCACTCAGGCCTATATAAGGTCTCTTCTCTCCACAGGATAAATACAGAAGATTACACAGAAAGTTAAAAGAGTTTACAAGTATTTTAACACAAGTAAACAGAAGTGTGAGAGAGAAGAGAAGATTTGCACCAGCGTTGCTTTTGTACGGGAGTCCGTGTACGATCCGAGGAGTCAGAAGAGCAGGAGTGTTTCAAAGTTCTCCGACGAACTTGCTAGTTCTTAGAAGCTGTTCGTGTGGGGCGAATAAAACTTTGAGCAACGGTGAACATTCACCCCAACAGGATATTCATCCATCAATCACCTGTCATCTTCTTCGCTGCTGTGGATTATGAAATCTTTTTAGATTCTCGTAATAACGTATGCTGCTTGTAACGAGATTTTTTTAGATCTTCGTTAAACTTGCGCAACCTTTCTTGAAGTGTTGCGTTGGAACGTTGTTTTTACAATTGTTTTATCTTCTCAGTTTTCTATAAAAAATTTGTGTCATGGCAATAACAATCTCAAAGCTTTATTGCTACGATGGAAATCTCTAATGCTTTACTCCTCAATACTGACTTTTGTAAGTTAAAAATTTGATGGAGAGCATTATCAAGTCTGGAAGAGGAAGATTTATCTCACTCTTCAACTCAGAGATGTTGATCACGTGCTTTTTGAAGAGGAACCTACTGTTCCAGATACTGGGTCTGCTGCCGCAATCACTGCGGCTACTAAACTTCAGGCCAAGTGGAGAAGGGAGAATAGAATTTGCAGGCTGCTTATCCTAAATGCTATGGAGGATTCCCTAGCAGAATCCTACAGTAAGAAAACTATTGCCAGAGATATATGGGAGCCTCTGGAGAAACTGTATGAAGAAGACAAAAACAGGAGCAAGGTATTTATGGTTGAGAAAATATCACAAATGGCTCTTTGAGGACGAGAAGTCCATGATGCCGCAAGTGAAGACATTCCTAAAGCTGCGACAGAAGCTGGAAGACAATGCGATGCCCCTCCTCGACAAGTGTTGTTGTTGGAGGGATTATCTCGAAGCTCTCCGCTGGGTAGAGCAAGTTCTATTCAAACATGCATAGGTAGAAGCTTGAGATCAGCCTTGAAGATCTCTTGCAGGAGATTTATATGAGGACCAGATGCGGGCTCAACTGAAAGTGGATGTGCTGTCCAGGCAATTGGCTAACGCCAATATGGTTCATACCAAGGAACCAAGGGGAAAGCAGGCGGCTTCCCACAGCAAGAAGAAGGACCCTGACAATTGAAAGTCAAGGGAACTTCTTTCAAGCAAAAGAAACCAAAGTCTCATTTGGCTTGCTTCAAGTGTGGCAAGAAGGGCCACTTCAAGAGTGAATGCAAAGTAAAGACCAAGCAATCAGAGCAAGGAGAGCCTAGCATGGTATCTATGATCACTGACGTTGTTGCTATGATTGTGCAGGTTAATACGGTAGGAACTAACTCTGACTGGTGGGTAGACACTGGAGCCACCTGCCATGTCTGCTCCAGCAAGAAGTGGTTCATCACCTACACATCTACTTTGAAGTGGTTATGGTGGCAAACCAGGCACAAGCTGAAGTGCTCAGAATTGGGATGGTGGTATTGAAGCTGACTTCTGACAAGTCTCTACGCTTCAAGGCATGAAGCACGTACCTGCTATCGCCAAGAACCTGATCTCAGGAGGCCTACTCTGTAACGCAGGCCTCAGGATGGACATCAATATTGGCCAGATGGTGATGTCTATTAAGGGAATATATTTTGGGAAAGCTTTTTATACCGAATGAATGTTCAAAATTCAGCTTGTAAATCAGTCCATGTAATTAATACAATCACTCCTTCTGCTTATACTTTTGAGTTGTGGCATAATAGACTAGGACATGTTTATTGTAAATAAATAAACAGAATGTCTGGTATAGGGCTTATCTTCAAGTATGGGGGTAAGGTATAGAAATGTGAAGTTTGTGCTCAAACAAAGATCACAAGAAAACCCTTTCCTTGGGTTAATCGAAGTACAGATCTTCTGGAGTTGGTACACTCTAATATCTGTGACTTTAAACAATTCTCGACAAAGGACGGGATGAAGTATTTCAAACTTTCATCGATGACTTCTCAAAGTATGCTTTCGTCTACTTGTTGAAGGCTAAAGACGAAGTATTCGAGAAGTTCAAGGAGTTCAGGGCCGAAGCTGAGCGACAAACTGGACAACAACTCAAAAAAATAAGAAGTGATCGATGTGGGAAGTACAGGTTTCATGAATTTGCATCGTTCTGCAAAGAACATAGAATTTTCAATGAGACTACGGCTCCGTTCTCTCCTTAATCAAACGAAGTAGCAGAGAGGAAGAATATAACGTTAACAGAAATGATTAACTTAATGTTGTTGACTGTGGGTCTTCCTAAGTGCTACTGGGGAGAAGCTGCATTGACGACCACTTTTATTTAAATAGAGTGCCTCATGCAACTTCAGACATTACTCCTCATGAACTCTGGTTCAATGTCAGACCTAACTTGATTGTCATTCGAGTGTGGGGGTGTCTGACATATGTCAAGCTTCCATATCTGAAGATTCAGAAGCTTGGGACAAGGACTACTGTCACGACCTGCACCCACTTTTTGGACGCGAGCTCGTGAGCAAGCCAGCTACGTATCGAGCGGACTCCAGCCCGACTCGAATACGTAAACGCTGTCAAGGCTATGGTATACTGCCAAATTATGGCAATGCAATCTATATCTCAATCTACAATAAAAATATGAAACATGAATGAACAATTATGGGTCATGGTCTGCAGCCCATTAGCATATTGTTCGATTAGACTCCAAGAATAATATGAGTATATAAATAAGCAGAATATATCCTGGTATGGAATATAAAGCACGAAAGGATAATAAGGAAATATCACAAACAAATACCTGTATCCCTGCATGTGTAATCACTATCATCATGATCCGCTAACTAACTCCACGCAATCAGCTACCTGAAGAGATCATCAGGCCCTCAGAGGACTAGCAAGATACAGGAAGTACATGCCACTATGACAGTAAATAACATGCATAAAGGGGATGACAGAAATATGGCACTCTACATCTAAACAGATATATGACAACGCAATATCAAGGACAATGTTCAACACTTGGGCAAACAGACAGGGGTACCATGACAATCGTAGCTCATCTGAAACTAATGAACAACAAAATAATCACAATCGCATCTCCTCCGAGAATAACGACCAACAGAATATCACAACCATAGCACGAAACTAACAGCCAACAGAATCATCAATACAACCGATGCTCATCCGAACTACCGGCCAACAGAAACTATCATATAGCCCTATCATATAGCCCGTATGCCTAGTAAATGTCCTCTATGTCACAAGGAACTATACAGGTTCCAGAAGTCGAATCAAGTCAAGTGCAGCTAACAGGTCAAGACATGTCAAGTGAATGTGACTCAGGACAAGGCAATACTACCAGGACCTATACATGGAGTAACAGTAATATACTAGATAAGAAAATAATGCACGTGCACGTAAATGAGGAAAATATCACTGACATGAACATAAGAAGTAGGTAATAAAATGTGACAGGAAAAAACTACAATATAGAAATATGCATGAAAATACTGTACAGTGGGCAAGGTATACTTGCCTGGATGTTTGTCCAACTCCGTGCTGAGATCGCATTACTGTACGCCAGTTTAGGCCTAACCTTGAGGTAGAGTTGCTATAGTCTCCAATTCACTAGAGCCCAAATCAAACAACCAGGTGTCATATAACAATTGATGCCACTATATAATTTGTAATCTCCTGAATTCATATTAAGGTAGACAAAATTCCTACTAGTGTTAATTATGAAAATAATCTTTTTATCCAAAAAATTATATGTACTAAGACCCATATGGTTATACTAAATAAACTCTAAAGAAAATCTGGATATTAGGTAACTTAGTGATATTTAGGTTATACCTATTTCTTTGATAAAAAAAAACTTGTTACTCTTAATTGAAAGTATATAAATGTTTATACCTATATAAATACATATTCATACAACCCTACTCTTATATATATATATATAACTATTCCTGCATACCATAATTATGAATATACACTTATATTAGTATCTATCTTTTGCTAAACACTTTATAAAAGACATATATATATATATATATATATATATATATATATATATATATATATATATATATATAATATATATATATATATATATATATATATATATATATATATATATATATATATATATATATATATATATATATACAAGAAGATCACACATGCCTATAATATAATATTCATATTCGATTTCCTATTCAAGCATACAGGAAAGTAAATATTTGAAAGGAAGGGTTGACCGTAGTTTACCTTTCTCCTCCTGGAAAGGAAAAGAAACGTTCTCCACTTCAACCCAAGAAAAAGAGCAAGTTCTATTGGTACTTCTCCTAGCCCCATGCATTTCAACTATGCTCATCTTCTTGGTGCAGGAAGGAGAGGCTTTCAACTCCTCTATAGTTCGCCAAGAGTGTGGCAAAGTTCGACGCCATGCTGAAGACCCTCCTAGCTACAATAACACAAAGGCGCAGCACTGGCATTATCTCAGTAGGGCGACAAGTTGGGCCCAATGCAATAACCTGTTGCTTCGATTGGGTGTTGTTGCACCGTTCGAGACACTGTTCGGGACGTGCCTAGGATGGAGGTGTGAGGATGCATGTTGAGGACGTTGATTGTCGACCGGGAGTGGTGTTGTGGATGATCGGGATAGCCCATGTGTCCATTTCCAGAGATGAGGCACACGAGGTCGTTGTCACGCCCCAGTTCCAAAAATATGGAACCGAGCTACGTGGCAAGGCCAGCGAGTACCGCTCCCATTGATTAACC